>BMAU01021310.1:0-12500 GCA_019973935.1 Trichonephila clavipes
AGTTACGTATTGCTCGGACATGATTACCTGCAAGCCCATCTGTTTAAGATTGGCCTGGCTGTGATTCACCTGGCTCTGTCGTCTCTGTAAATCCAGGCCAAACGACTGGAGATATCTATCCGATTGTCCCACTCTACTTCACATGTTCTCTGGCAAGACAACTGTGGAGTTCTCCCCTTCCCAATACTAGAGCGACATCTCGCTTTATATTGGACTGCAAGACGCCTTATGTCCTGAGAGACGTTGGCGGGCGCAATTTTTTAAAAAAACTTTCATCACGTAAATATAACCTTTTTCCAAAAGATTGATTTTCAAATTGATGAGCTTTTGCAAACTTTAAACATTTCTGATTTTGCAAGCTAATGAACGGTTCCTTTTCTGAAAACCTCGAATTTTATATCCGTGCTTGTCTAATCAACATTTCCAGCATTTCTAATTACATTTTACAACCCTGCCTGGGATTTGAAAAGTATCTGCAGTAAGTTTTTTGACCCCACTTTATTTTCTTCATATAAATGATTAGTCTTGATTTCTTCTCAAAATTTTCCTTTTAAGACATCACCTCGAAATAGCAGAGATATATATATATATATAAATATATATATATATATATGAGTATATATATATATATATATATATATATATATACACCTTTCCTTCTTTCTTCCATATTTATTTTTAATCACTCTATCATTTAAAAAATCTTATAACGATTTTCTCACACACGTGTGGCTTACTGGCAAAATTTCAGCTATTTCACGATAAGATTTTTCCTTAAAAATTTTTTTTTTGTTTTAATAACCCAAATACACACACGAATTTCCTTATATCATTCCTTTGTTTCTCGTCGAGAAGCCATTTTCCGATTAAATGATGGGCTTTAAGTTGATCTAACAAACGTCTATCACAAAAAAAAAATGAATGATCGTTGAAAAGGTTTTTAGATAAGATTACGCAAAAATTGGAATAAAAATGGCAGTAAATAGAGAAAATATTTATTACAGTTAAACATATATTTCATAAATATATTATAAATTTTTTGAGGCAAAATTTGCATCTGTTTATTTAAAAGGCTTCTGAAACTTTTCAATTTAGAGTTTTTAATTGATTTTTCTTTATTTACTTTAAATTATACCATTTATTATGTGTAAATATAAAAACATGTTAGTACTTCTCAGGAATGTGTTATTTACATTGAAAGTTGAATTTATTAAGTGAAAGTAAGGTGTACTCAATTGTTTGTGCCACTGTACAAGTTTTTAGCTTTCTTTTTTTACATGTTTTAGATGTTTCCTTTACATGGAAATTACTGGCATAATTTTTTGTTGTTAATTTGGATTAAACAGATAAAATACAACGGGAGTAAATCGTCCTTAACTAACCTTAAGCAGACTTTTTATCATTATTTTTACTTAATCTTGAAAAGTTCTTTCTTTCAGAGATGATACTACTTTATAAGATACTATAATTTACTGAACAGAGAAGCAAATTTTGGATGAAGATCAAATATGGTGTCTCTAAATAAATATTTCTAATATTATGTCCTAAAAGGTAACATTTGTTTTAATTAAATAAACTAATATTATATCTCAAGAAGCGTTTGTTTTTGTAAAATTAAGAAAATCGTCCGATGTTGGATTACCAAGTATCCTAAAAACACAAACACACATGTCTCATGTACGAGATAAATTTCGAATCTTTTTCTTAAAAACAATTGCACAATCGATTACGACTAGAAAATATTGAATTTGGAGTTATTCTTTGTCAGATAAAATCGTCTGATCAGTTCTTTCATTAACAGAGGTGTTCTGCCTTTCTTCCAGTTCAGGTATCACAGTTTCAGTTTCCTTAACAATGTCCCTTAAAGTTATTAAAGAAGTTTTAAATCTCAGCTCACGATATTTTTGAAAATTTTTTCATTGGTATCAGTAATGCTTTTAACTGTAATTTTTCAGCATTGATACATCTATATTGATGTTTTGAAATAGCTTGCGCTTAGTATTTACTTCAACTCGTTTATACCAAATCACCGAACTAAATAACATTTTAAATGAAGTAAATTTACTTTCGACTAAATAAAAATTTCCATTTTTTTAAAAAAACAAATCAAAACTCTGTACACTATATTTCCATTTCTGCGCTTTCACCTGGCTGAATAGTTATATAGGAATCTGTTTCGTCAAGTACATTTGGTGCATAGAAATTTAGATGAGTATGGTCCGAACATCTATTTATTTATTTATTTTCATAAACGAGAACTTTCCCAGGGAATTTCCATTTTTGGCGAATGGCTGAATGCACTGAATCCGTCCCGAGGTAGCCTTTTTTTTATAAATAAATTTGAATGGTTTTTAATTAAGAGTTTCCCGTCCTGTTTGGGGGTCATTTCCCAAGCTTTTTTAATTATTCCCAACCGGATGGGACTTGATTAGCATTTACAAAAGTGAGGAAACGTTTTGTTTTTATTCACGATGCCCCTTGCCAAATGAACTTGCCTCTAACACATAAAAAAGCGAGTCGTCCATTCCCTCGTTCAACCAAAATGGCAGGACACGCTTTCGCTCGCTTCTCCCTTGTGGCAGTTTTTTGGATCGGAGCCGTCATAGCTGGTGAGTGACTTTTCTTGTTACACTATCGACAGCTCTCGAAACAGTTGACTCGAATCATCTGCTGCAGGGATTCCCTAACTTTTTTGCCTCATAGACCCCTTGCCATGTTTTTCGGTTTTATGTAGATCCATATTACCTAATATTATATTTTTGCAAATTTATCAACTTAAATGCTTTTTGACTGCTGGCATGGCACTACTTACTTTAAAAGTTTTATGCTTCTAACTGGAGTTAAGAGTATAGTGTTTAAAATTTAAGAAACACACGTGAATTAATTAAATCAAAATTTAATTAATATCCTTACTAATATTATAAACGTGAAAGTTTGTGTGGATGTTTGGTACTCTTTAACGCAAAAACAACTGGATGGATTTTAATGAAACTGTACAATAATATAGCTTATACATCAGAATAACACATAGGCCAAGGGTGGCGAATCTTTATATAGATCAACGTGCCACTTTTTTAAAGAAGTGTTTAATGGGGTATAGACGTGCCGTCAAATAATTTTGGACCTTGCATCATAAGCAATTGTAGTCCACGACGTAACTAAGGCAAGACAGTAAGGAACGAGTGTGCTTCCCCGCGACCGATCACTTGCGTTTGTTCGTAGATCCTCATGGTGAACTATGTTATTTTGGTAATTTTCACACTTAATTTTTTATACAATTAAGCAGCAAAGGGCTAAGAGAAAAGCTGAACCCATGTATCCACCCAGTTAATTATGAAAGGAGTTTGAGCTTTCCTGCGGGAAGCAGGTACTCCAGTAACCCATCAACTTATATGTTATTTTGAAATAAAATGCAAACCATTTTGATTGCTGGCGTGCCCAAAATATTGTGTCGTGTGCCATAAATGACACGCGTGCCACTGGTTCACCATCCGTGACATAGGCTATAATTTATAAAGATATTGTGTGAAGTATCCCAAATATAACGATAATTGTCAAGTAAGAAGGAAAAAATTCTGCCATCTGCAAAAAAGCCCGCGACAGCATATATCTATCTTTAATGTGTGAAGCAAATCTTTGCATTTTGTTTTATCTACGCCAGGAACTACGAAAGCTTGAACATGCGGAGTGTGAGGCTGATTACAACTTTAACATAAAATAAATACAACAAAAAGTAATATCAATGTATTAATATTACTTTAATTAACAGTTATAAATTATTTATACTATTTTAAGCGTTCATTACACAAAATTTGTAACAATGTGTTACTTTTGCTGAGCAGAGATCAGCTTAGGAAGGTGTTTTCAAAAATCGACCCACAAGAGAGTTACGGGGAGTTATAGATTAAAAAAAATCCTTTTTATCAGCTATATATTAGATCTACAGACTTAAAATTTAACAGAGTTTTTTTTATTCAGCTGAGATATGCAAAAAACTTTTTTTTTGTTTAATTTGCAATTCACGTAAAATTAACTCATTAATAACTTCTTCATCCTTTAATCTGTATTGTTTAATTTTTCAATTCACCCGTGCGAAGAACGGGTATAACAGCTAGTATAAAATACTTGTTACATAAAATAACAAGTGTTTTTAATGGATGAGATGAATCTGTTACTTGAATAACAAATTTACAACATTTAGCTTTAATCTTTTCAGATTTAACCAGAAATCTCCTTGGTTAGTAGTATCCAATCTCTTTATTTTTTTCTGTTTTTATTTTGGAAATTGGCAAGCGCGCTGAAACTCCTCCTTTCTGGGAAAAGCAATTAAAAACTTTCCTGAGATGTTCCATAATTCGGGATAAATAACAGGTATATCTTTTTACTTTACTTTAAGATCTTTATTAGGGGTATTAAATTCAGTTCCTTTGAAACCAGACATTTTTTAAAATATGGCAGCATGAATTCATTACCTACTGTGATATTACCATAGTCAAAGCATTCTCAAACCTAATTTCAAAACCCGAATAAAGGGCATTTAAATTTTGAACATAGGTTAAAACGTAATTTTTCTGGCAGATTGTAACAAATTAAGAAACTGTTAAAATTCGGGATGTCATGTTTTATATTCCTTTCCTTGATTCTGCAAGAAACACTGAAATTATGGTTCTTTTTTAATAAAATTTATGCCCAAGCCTTGTAACTGCAAATTAACCCCAGTAAATTTAGTAAATAAAGCTATTAAATAGGTAAATCTGGTTTACACTTGATTAAATTTTCTTTTAAAATTGAAGTCATGATCTGGTTTAGGCTATCGTAAACCCCCATTTACACCTCATGAATCCCCAAATTATTTTTTCTCTGATGTAGACCTCTTGCAGGTCATCATAGATCCTTGTGGGTCCATATAGACCACTTTGGGAATCACTGATCAACTATTTACATTATGAGATACATGTTTCGATTTTTTAATTGTAATCGTAACTTTTATCGTAAAATTGGAACTGAATGAAAACTATGTTTATCACCAAGTTAAGTTACCCGAAAAGAGTTGAGATTTATTTGTTGGCATATTCCGTGGAAATATTTCTGATTTTTTGTTTTGAAGGACAGGAGAAAGCCCAAGCTTTACAATTAGAAAGTTGTTTCGTACTCATATATTTAAATCAAACTATCTAACAAAGGTCTAATTTTCGCATAAAATCAAAAGAAGCTAAAAATAACTACTTTGTACTCCAGTTAGTAATTGAAAGGAGAAATCTTTTTTAGATTTTATTAATTGCAATCTAGAAAACGAGATAAATGTTTTAAATTTCTTTGAAGCAATTACCGGTTTATTTTTTAAAAAAGGAATTCGGATATAAAGCTAAAATTAGTTGATGGGACAGAAAGTGAAGGAACATTTTTGTAACAGAGTTATTTGTAAACGTAGGAGTTAAATTATAACGTAGAAAGGAGGTTTCTTGAAAAAATCTTATACCGTCCCTCGATTGATTGATTGATTGAATATTAACGTCGCACTGTTCAGCTACACGAGGGCTTCTGGCGACGGACCCACGTAATTTTGAACCATGGTCAAGTGACGTGGACGACACCTGAGCTGGCACCCCTCTCCTAACTACCACACCACACCAACGGGAGGATACCGTCCCTCGAACGAGCTCAACAAAATTCGCACTAATGCACGAAAAATTCCACTGTAAGATGTCTGTTCAAACTCATTTCAAATTTCAGAGCTCTAACTAAAATGTACGAAAGTTTCCACGGAAATCATTTTTCTTCATTATCTCGGACATGCAATGAAATTTATTATATATGAGCAAATATATTTATATATGAAGAAAATTTAATTGACCCAAAAGAAAAACTATTATGTTTTCTAAAGCTGTGACTTAGTACTGACTTAGGTCAATGAAGTAAGGTTAAGCTTACTTAAAAGGATTCCAACCTTCCCCGTCAACAGAAAATTTATATATATTAGTGTAAGAAAAAGAATATAAGCCATGGTTGAAAAACTCTTAGGCCTATAATTTGCCCGTGTAAACAAACAATAAGGGGGTATTAAACAATTAAACTTATATTAAGAATGTATAATATCTTTGAAATCAGTCTTATTAAAAATTCTTATGAAGTCTGCTGTAGTTTCTATTATGAATGATTTGTATAGATTCTACTTCTTCTAGCGTGAATGCTTCTTCTATCCAAATTACGAAGTAAAGTAAATCCTCTTCCAATTTTCCTATATAAGCTTCCTCTCTACATTAAGGCAGAAATAAAAATCATGGAAGAGACTGAAAACAGTTGAGAAAGGTGTTGGGGATATTGAAACAGAGTTATGTGGTCAGAGACGCAGATAGTAATACACTAAGCCCGTATTTGAATATTGATTTAACTGTAATTATATCAGTTTGTTCGGGAAAATAATTTCGGGTTGTTTTTTTTCCATGAAAATGAGACAGTTTTCTTATAGCGAATAAATATTTTATTGAATTACATATTGTCCATTCTGGGCCAATACTTTTTGCCACTTTCTGACAGTAGCATGATTCTACGCACGTAAAATTTTTGTTCTTTGCTGCTAAAAAAACTGACCCAGATGACTTTTGACCTCATTTGAAGTAAAGGTCTTACCGTCTGAGAAATTTTGTAGATACTGGAACAAATAATAATCAGAAGGTGCCAGGTCTAGAAAATCGGTGAGAGGGGCAGTATATCTTATCCAAGCTGTCAAAGCTTTTAGCGAATTACCAAACTTGATTTAGGTCACGCATTATCTTGATAAAACACTGCGCCTTTTCTGTTGATTAATTTTGGCCTTTGCTGTTTAAGTGAATCAATCAGTTTGTCCAGCTGATGACAGTACACTTCAGAATTAATTGCTGTATTGTCGGGTAGAAGTTCAAAGAAAAAAACCCAATAAAATAATTCCTTTGAAATCCTGCTAAACAGACAGCGTCTTTTTTTTTTTATGAACATCGGCTTTCGATGTGCTTTGAGCCGGTTCATCTTTATCTCCATGACCTATAGCGTTTAGCATTGTTGTATACAACTCATTTATCGTTCCCATTGATGGTGCACAAAAATAGATAATTTTCTAGACTTTGGAGAAGCAAATCAAAGACGTTAACGTGATGGCATAAATTTCTTTTCGTAAGAACATGAGGAGCCCATATGTTCAGCTTTGATATTAGACCTAGGTGTTTCAAATGATCATGCGCAGTCGAATTCGATAAATGGAATCTCTCGGCGATCTCACTTGTTATTCACTGGTTTACATCAATTAATGCCATTATTAGGTTCTCATCAGCTTCATCCAGAATGTGGTGCATCTTCAACACCAAAGTTGTATCAGAATTTTGCAGAGCAGTTTTGGCACTGGAGATCTGTCAATTTATTTTCTCCATACGCACGCACACCGGGTAATTTTTTTCTTACTTAAGCAGCGTTTTTACCTTTTCGTTGGTAAAAAACAAAATATGCCAAAAATGCAGCTTTTCACTTTCCATATATGTTAGGGCACCAAACAAAAACGACTGCGTGGAATCGATCCAACTTTTACACAACCAGGTTGTCAAAATATCTAATGACAATACGTCTAAAATGTATATTTGACAGTGAAAAAGGCAATTAAGACACTTATTGGGAAAAAATAAAATAATTTTCCACAAACAACTTATGCATCTTATTTCTTCCACTTACATTATAGCCTTCGTGTAGCGTTATATGTAGTATGTGTGTGACGTTAGTAAAACTCATTCTACTTATATTTAGTTATGTGTTCCCCTAAAGTTAAGTTCTTTCTCTGGCTGAAAATTATTAATATATCCCTAAATTGTGAGGCATGTCTGTGTATATGTTAATTGTCATATGAATTACTTCGATATATTTAATTTTAATGTCGTATTCTTTTATCAGTATATTTTACTAAATAAGTATCAAAAAAAAAATTCTATGTTTCATTCAGATTATCAAAAAAAAGAGAGCTGTTTCAAATGCTTTAAAAGTATATGCTTTATTTCAGTGGCGCACACGGGAATTTTTCAAAAGGGAGGGCGATCGAGAATCGAAAGTCCACCACTCGTATCATACACCATTACGACGCCATACATATTATTTTGATTTTGTCAACTGTCGGGAACAAAAAGCAGTAAAAAGTAAACAATTAGCATTCATTGATAAAATAAATCATTAATAACAAATACTTAATTAAATCTTACGTGCTGTGTACATAGGATTATAATCAATCGGGGGAAAAAATCAAGGAAGATGAGGGTTCTGGAACCCTCCTTTTGTATGCCATTGCTTTATTTAAATGGTTCTCAAAGAGCTGATGACTAAGATTAAAAATAAACGATGCTATATTTCAATTGGTTCTCTTTTGCAGCACCTCTCGCAGCGGAAGAAAGAAGCTGCTTGGAACATTCCCTTCCAGATAAGGTAATTGAGTTGTTTTTGGTATGTTGTGTATTTGCAAATAATCTCTGAAAAGAACATTGTAACTAACACACATTAGATGTGACATTCAATAACCCCATCTGTAAATAAATCAATTAATAATCTTTACATAGTCCTGATAGTAACTATTTTGTGGTGTAACTGTGAGGTACCGAAAAACTTAATTTTTAAGAACCCTTTTCTTAATATGCTGTTTGAAACAGGAAATGTTTTTCTCAAGCACACACATTTGAAGATTTTTCATAAAAAAAAGGAACTTTAAATAATAATAATTATAATAACACAGATCTACTATTGCCGTGTATTTTTGTATTGGTGACTTTTTTAGGACCGTCAAGATTGCGATCGCATGATATTTTATTTCTTTTGATAAATTTATATCTAAAGGGATTTTCAGCGTACCATGAAGCCAAAGAAATTAAATAATTTTTTAACATAAATAACATGCCTTGAATTACCTGTACTTCTCATGGATTTCAGTTTCAAAGTATGGCGCCCGTTAGTTGTAAAATCTAACAATGTTACAGGAGTGATGAAAAGTTCTTGAAATATTCATTTCAAGAACTTTTCAAATATTTGTAATCAGAATTATATTCTCACAATTTTAATAAATCTTACATAAAAATATTTGTATTAAAATGAGATCAACTGATTTTAAGAATCATCAACATTATTTTTTAACTAGTCAGTCATAGTAAATTTTATGAATTACTAAAGCAAACTCAGCACTAGAAAACTCAAATTTCATTTGTTATTTCTCGTTCAAAATAATTTAAAAATTTCTCATTAACATTAAGCACGGGAAACATTCCGGAAAAAAAATTAAAGATAAAATTTTAAGAAAATATAAAGGGATAATATCGGACATTTTAATTTTAAATTAGACTTTTCATCTATAGATGCACTTCTAGATAAAGAAAAAACGCAACAAAATGACAAACTCGTAGAATTTAGTTTCAATATTACATCTGTAGGATAAAATTCCTTTTAATTATTTATTTTTGTTTTTAGCTGATGGCCCACTTCAACTCATGCATGGAAGAGGCTACTGAAAATACAACGAAGGAAGCTGAGGTAATCTACAATTACAATATAGTTTTATTTAAGTAGATATTATTTAGTAATCATATTCTTGAAGAATAGAGTGCTCAAAACCCTTTTATATAAGCAAATAACTGTAATTACCAGTGGCGTAACGAAGAATATTAGCAAACTGAGGTTTTGGACCCCAAGCCGGATTTTACAAAGGATGGTGTACCTGGCGTCAGTCAGTTTTTCGGGACCCCTGGAATCATAGCTCCCTTCCACGACGCAAGGGTTGCGGGTGTGTACGCTACGCCACTGGTAATTTTTAGAAAAATAATATCGAAAAATTTAAATCCTAAAATAAGCAGTGAAGCTTTAATTTTTCAAAATTGTCAAACTTCCTCATGTACAAATTTCTCTGTTTATATCTATAAAAAATAATAGTGACTCACTCACTCACTCATCACAATATTTTCGGATCTACGGACTTGAAATTTGGCTGGCTTGCTGCTTTCATGGAGTAGATATCCTCTAAGTAGGGATTTTGGCATAATCTACCCCCAAGGCGGTAGCTAGGATTAAGGGGCATTATAGATAAATACTTTCGTTTTTGAATTATAAGACTATAAGACTTACATACTTGAAACGTGGTTAACATGTTTCTTTTGTTAAGTTGAAATCCGATAAAACGGATCTTGCAAAAATCGTCCCTCAAGAGCGGGGTACGATCAAAAGGACACGGAAAATTTTTCTCTTACTGAGAAAAAATTTCCATATTTAATCTATTCGGTTTAGACTTGAAATTTTGACAGGCATGTTGAACAGAAATCCACTAAAAATGAGTTTCACGGAAAATCACTTCGGGATAGGTAATTACGCGAGTGAAAAAATAATTCTATTTTAATTTTTGAAATACAAGTCCTGCCCTTTTAAAATAAAGAGGTGAGGGTTATAAGAATGTTTTTCAATACAATAGAACGCTAATGCTAGGACTAAGATATCAACAATTACATATATATATAAATAGTACATATACATACAACATCATGAAATACCACACGAAGCGGGCGACTAATGGCTAGAATATATACACTGATGTTCAAAATTAGTAGAATTTCTCAGATTTGGTCGATTACCTCTAGAACTACAAGACAGATTTAAATGAAATTTGCTTTGTACACACACACACACACACACACACACACACACACACACACACACACACACACACACACACACACACACACACACACACACACACACACACACACACACACACACACACACACACACACACACACACACACACACACACACACACACACACACACACACACACACACACACACACACACACACACACACACACACACACACACACACACACACACAGGGTAGATACAATTCAAAACAGTAACCATTCAACAGTAATACAGTAATAGTACCCGTGCATGATCATGCGTAGGCTGCGGTAGCCGAGTGGTATAGGTATCGGATCCTGACAGGCTTGTCATGAGTTCGAGCCCAATACTACTAAAGACCCACCGTGTAGGGCAGCGATGCACGTTAAATCTGTCGAGAGCTGAAACGTCCTCCCGTTGGTGCGGTGTGGTAGTTAGGAGAGGGAGGTGCCAGCTCAGGTGTCGTCCACGTCACTTGACCATGGTTCAAAATTACGTGGTCTGTCGCCAAAAGCCCTCGTGTAGCTGAACAGTGCGACGTTAATATTCAATCAATCAATCAATCAATTATCATGCGTAACACTCATCGAAATCAGGAGGCATGAAACAATGATTGCAGAATAGGAAAAAATGGGTTAATGGGGGGTATAGTCTCTTCTTAAAGATATAGAAGCCTCGCCCCATGAGTTTATACTAGAAATAAAGGAGTTTATGAATGCCTCTGACAATTGGTCCTACTCAGTCAGAAATGCTGTTTTCAGACCTTGTATGATTCTCAGAGAGGTGTTGCGAGTTACAATTGCCCTCCCCAGATCGTCCCAGGTAAGCTTTGTAGAACTGAAACTTAAAGATCTGGCTGGCCTATATATACAACGAATATCTCCCCTTTCCAGAAATGTGTCGTCCAGATAAGATCTATTTGGCCTTGCGTTGTCATCCATTGAAATGAAATTAAGGCCAACTGCATCTCTGAAACGATAAACATAGGGCTGCAAGACTTCATCCCTATGCCTCACAGCAGAGTTAAAAGGCCTTCTTCAAAGGCATAAGCGTACGTACGATCATCTAACTTGATACCTGCTTTGACCATCAAGCCACAGCGGCCGTAATGGTTGACTTCTCGGACATTGGAGTGCAAATAACGCGCGTCCCTGGTTTTCCCCATATGAAAGTACTGCGAAAATCACTGAATAAGCTGAACCAGGACTCATCGGTGAAGAGAACTGTCACTCATTAATCCATGCTCCAATGTCTATGATCTCTGCTCCAATTTAAACGAACACTTCCGTTTGCAGAACTGAGAGGCATGCAAACAATAGGTTTCTTTACAAGAAGCCCGCTCTCATAAAGTCTTCTGGAAACAGTCACTCCTAAAACTCATGTTTTGTGGCCGTATACAACTCACGAGAGCTGAGAAACAGTAGCATCCCAGCTATGCTTTGTGATAATTGACAAATGGTGGTCTTTTCCGGTCGTCGTGGCTCTTGAAGGACCTTTTCCATGCTTTTCCTCGACTAATTCGGTATCCATAAACTGTTTACATAAGTTGAACACGACGCTGGGTGTTAAATTGAATTTTCTGTAAATCTGTATTTCGGATTAGACTGCTTCTAACCTACCCTCAATTTTCCACCTCAACCCATCATCTAAACATTGGTGGTTACTCATTTTTACTGCTTGAATTTTAAATTAACCGGTTGCTACAAAAAAAAAAAAAAACCACACCTTAAATATGACGTGGTGTGCTTGCGAACGAAATGCGGATTTTAGGGCGCATGCTCATAAATAGTGTTCCTCGACTAGCCCCGCATACATCTACGTATACGTTAACGTATTCGA